>CM053792.1:849708079-849710579 GCA_028749045.1 Cupressus sempervirens
CCCCTCCTTTGTCAGGATTAAACACCACCTGTGGGACATGTACACCAAGCATATTTTCTTGCGTGCAAGTCTCTCCCTTCTCAGAAGTGTCATTCAATCAGTGAGAAGATCTATTAATCATCTCAACTCCATATTTCTCCCCCTGCATCTCGAGCTCGCCTGCTCCTTGCGATCGGATCTTTGGTATCGAATTGACACCTCATCGCATGCCAAAGCATTGGGGCAACAAAAGGAATGTATCATTAGGAAAAAAAGAAAGTTTGAAATGCTGGCACACAAGGCACATCGCTTCCAAGGGATTTCCAGCTCTAGGCAGCTTCTTTCACCCTTCTTTCATTCTTGGACTCAGCCTCCTACATGCATTGAGCCCGTTTCAAACCAAAAGGCGAGTATTCTTAGCAGGGCCTCCACCTCACAGGACATACGGCTTGAGGTGCTCATTACAGAGGACATGCTGTATGTGCTAGATTCTCCTAGCTGGCAGCATGCCCGTCCATCGCCTCAAGTGCTCGCAAACCTGTCTTCCTCCTCTCCTCCCTCCAGGCCCAAGGTAGTGCTAAGGCACAACTCTTCATCGCAGACTGACCATCTAGGCCCCCCACTGTAGATAGGAGTTCTGAAATGGTCCAATTCCTTCAACGGCTCTTCTTTTGCCAGTTTAGGTACATCTCCTTATGTTTGTGTGCCTTCTTCACCTCCTTCTGATGGTGTGTGTATCACATCTTGCATTAATAGCAGCTTGGCTGTCTCCCAGTCTGATAGTGAACCTCAAGCCCCTCCTAGCTTTGCGTCACCCAATGGTGTGACCCTTAAGCCATGTAATCCCACCACCCTTGACCTGTCAACAGCTGTAGTTGCTTCTAGCCACCGTAGTAAATGTCTACCTACCCTCTATAACCCCATTCCTTCACCCACCTCGAGCTCCTCTCGCACTCACCCGTTGAGTGATATTGTTGGTAAGGAGTTGGCTTCTCCTCCTTCATGCCTGTCCTCGACCACGGTCTCTTTAGTTTGTGTCCCTCCCAACCCACCCTCCTGCTCTTCTAATTTGGTGCACAATTGGGACAGCAAACTTGTCATCAACTTATCGAGTGTCACCCTCGACCCCCATTCTTTTAACCTCTTGAAGCGAGGTCTTAATTTTGCGATGGTACCTCATACCATTCCACATGTTGACTTTCTTTTGGAGATTGAGAATGCTATCCATGCTCTTCCCAATGGTGCCACCGAAGGAATTAGACAGGATTGCGCTGTTGCCTTAAGGCGTGCCAAGCCTCCTGGGCGCAAAATCTCCAAAGTGGAGTTCTTTTCTTTCAAAAGTTTATTGTGGCACAATGACTTAGTCATCAGTAAAGCTGACAAAGGTAATGCTACTATCATCATGAACAGACAAGATTATGTTACTAAGATGCTCAACCTTTTGGATGACTCTCATAGCTACAAAACCTTGGCTCGTAATCCTTGTGCCAAAATTTTGAAAAAAGTCAAAGCCAGTGTCTTGGCATCATCCTTTGATGCTAACATCAAAAAGAGAGTAATCCCTTCTAGAGAAGTCACCCCCCGCATCTATGGTGTCCCAAAAATTCACAAGGAGGGTACGCCCTTGAGATCGATTGTTGACACCATAGGCTTCCCCACATACCCTCTTGCTGCCCATCTTGCCAAATTAATCTCTCCCTTGGATGGCAAATCGATTCCTTTGTCAAAGACTCGGCACACTTTATTGAATTCATCAAGGATTCTCATCTCGATAGCAATGATGTCTTGGTGAGTTTCGATGTCGTCTCTCTCTTCACTAAGGTCCCAATTCTCGATTCAATCAAAATCATGAAGTGTAAGACCAACACAGAGATTGCAAGTTTAGTTGAGTTGTACCTTCGATCCACTTTCTTCTCCTTCCAAGGGGTCATATATGAGCAAGTTTATGGTGTGGCCATGGGTTCCCCTCTCTCCCTGGTCATTGTCAACCTTTATATGGAACATTTTGAAGAATTGGCCCTCTGATCGTTCCCTCTTCAACCTAAGTGGTGGAAGCATTTTGTTGATGATACTAATGTATGTTGGCCTCATGGGCTTGACAAATTAGAGGAGTTCCAACAACACATCAACAACTTAGCGCCTAGCATCTCCTTCACCAAGGAGCTTGAGTCTGATAATCAATTGCCTTTCCTTGATGTTCTCCTCATCAAAAAACCTGATGGCTCTTTGGGTCGTCGTGTGTTTAGAAAGGCGACTCACAGAGACTTGTACATTCACTCCTCCTCCCACCACCATCCTAGCAAAAAATTGGGCATTCTCAAGACCCTTGCTTTTAGAGCCTTTAGAATTTTTGATAATGATTACTTAAGCCTGGAGCTCGACCACCTTTGCAAAGTCTTTAAGCTCAATGGATATTCCCCTAAAAAAATATCTAGGGCTCTCAACCAAGCTAAGTCCATCCACCATTCTCTCTCTATTCCCAACCCCTCTCTTCCCCCTCTGGTGGTGAATTCCTCTCTCC
>CM053792.1:849713079-849733079 GCA_028749045.1 Cupressus sempervirens
CAACATATTGTTTTTTGCATCTCTTGCTATTCATCCTGATGATGGATCACGTAGTGTGATTCGAAACGTTGATGGTAAAAATCTTAACACAATTGAATCCAGAAACATATCAGTACAATAGAATGGATTGTGGAAATTTGTTCTCTTTTATTGTCACTCTACCAAGTAGGAAGACTCAAGGAACTAAGAAAAATTCAATAGTAACACCCCTCTCTCCTCCACCACCAAATAAGCCAAGGACTAGGACATCTGCTAGTGCTGAGCATACTACAAAGAAAAGAGTAGCAAAGACTATAGAGCCTAGTGCCCCTAAGAATAAAAGAAGGAGATTGGTCATAGGAACACCTAAAATACAATCTAAGTGACAAAATGCTGTAGATGTCAAGTGACAACAAAAAGTGTTCAATCAAAAATTTGATGAATCTAAGTTGACTAATTTGATTTCTTGAATTACATGAAGCATGTGAAAGATAAGCTTAATGATCTAGAGGCACATAATTCAAGGTAAACCATTTTGAGGCAACTTGAAAGAAGATTATAGAAGAACTTTCTAGATGAACTAAAATGGAAAAGGGGGTACAGATTCATTGAATTTTACCTAACCCTAAAATTGATGATTGTGTTGAAGTGACAAAAGACCTAAATTCTCTATTTATTGAGATAGTAGGCTAGAAGCAAAGGTTTTCATTAGTGAGAATCTAAGAAAGACAAGAAGTGTAGGGTGTTACTTCATCTAGTGGTTGAACATAAGAGACTGCAATTATCATGTAAAGAAAGAAAGCATAAGAGGATGAATGCTTGAAGGGTGAACAAGCTATTAGAGATGAAGAGTATAAATGCCAAGAAAAATGGAGGACTAAACCAAAGATCTATAATTTGCAAGTGAGTTGTAAGTTTTAATCAGATCAAGTCCTACTATTACTTTTAACAATTGTACCAGTGTGAATAAATCCTTTGGATTAAGGTTGACCTAATAGTCATTTGTAAATCCTTTAACCAGGTGAAAATCTAATGGAATGTTCTAAAGTCCTCTAAAAGGCTTACTCCTAATAGGGTGATTAAAATCCTTTAACTAGGTCACATTTAACCGTGTGTATTGTAACCTTTAACAAGGTCGACCTTTCACAAGGCATCACTTCCAAAGAGTGAAATTGGGTAGCATGTTACTAGTTTTTTTTTCCAAATTAGGTTTCCATGAAAAATTCTTGTGTCAAAATGTGTCAATGATTTTGTAGCATTTCATGTTTACATTTCTGCAAAGTTATTTTGACCTAGGACGGAAACCTACTAAGTTAAGGAATTGTATGATCTAAGAGATGCATGCATGTTATGGTTTTATGGATTTGAATCTACTAAGCACTGAAAAGTTTTATTTGTACATTTGGGCCTAGGATAACTGATTCAACCCCCTCAGTTATTCTAAAGAATTCCAATAGTTTGTACAACATTCTGTCAGATGTGCCAAGAATCAAAAATGATATCGAGGTACAAATAATTCAAAATTAGGCTGAGATGAAGAGATCCAACAATATTATTTCAGAGTTGGCATGATCAAGTATTATTCATTACAATAATATACTGAATGCTCAAGACACATTGGCCAAGCTACAATTAGCTGACAACAACATGAGATCCAAATTAATCTCTATTCAAGAAATGATGATGCCTCATTTGGAGGTCATAAAGAAAGAACTAAAATCAGCCCATGATCTTATCCAAGAAGATCATAATCTATTAGTGGCTGAAATTTTAATTGATCTAGCTGGAAGAATGTAGTTGTAGAATAACATTTTGGAAGCAACTAGAAGCACATGGGATCTTACATTGTCCATGATCACTAGACTTCACAAGACATTCATTGACATTATGGATTACTTCCACATATTCAACTCCAACACCAGTGACATAAAGTGTTCAAAAACAAGGGGGAAATAGCTTTGAAAGGGTGAAATAGATTTGAATTAGAGGGAAATGAAATTTTTATTCATTTTTATATTATTTGTTCATTTTTTATTGGCATAAGTTATAAGACTTTTGGGGAGATCTCATTATCAAATTGTATTGTAAAGATGTAAATATTATAAAATATTTTTTCCACTAATGTCAAAGGGGGAGATTGTTGGTATCTCTAACCATTGTTGACTATTAGTATCAACCACTTAGTCATTTACAAGGTAGAGTCAGAAAATCATCACTATGACTGAGTAAGGTACATAAGAAAGGATGCACTGAGCTCTATAGGAGCTAAGTAAGTTTATGGTCATCGAGTATTTTTCTGTATGAGCTGAGCTTAATAGTGACTAAGAAATTTTCAAGCATAAAATGCTGAGTTACATAGTGTGTACCAAGTACAATATAGACTAAGAAACAATAGTGATGAGCAACAACAATGTCGAGCATCAAAAAATAGTAAAAATCAAGAAATGCAAAGTTTACATAAAAGTCAAAAATGGAACTGATTATGAGGTAAAATATTTTTCAAGCTGACATGGAAAGAACATTTAATATATGCAGAGGTTGTTACAAAGAGTTTACACATTAATGACATAGATTACATATCCCTATGTTGTGTGATCAACAATTTAGATGGAGATGCTATTATGAAAGAATCTAGAAAACTCTTTACGAATATATTTAAATAGAGAAGATCTAAACCTAGATTAGTGTGTGTGAGTGTCATCAAGCAAGAACAAGAGTGGAGAAGTATATGCATATGAACATGGAGTAATATGCAAGTGAATGATCGAGATCGGATCATAAGTCAGTGAAAGGGTTTTGTTATTACTGAATAGAGAAAGTGACCTATTAAAGGAAGTGAAGTGAAAGGGGAAAAAATGTTTATTAGATCAGAGGAGATGATCAATTAGAAAGGAGAAGACTCAAAATTGGCTTATAGAGAAAATCAAGAGTTAGGTACTGGATCAATTCTAGTCAACTTGAATCAGGGTAAATCTCTTAATATATCTTTGTAAATCTCCTAATAGAATCTTTATTTTTTTGTAACTGTTAAATCCTCTAACAAGATGAGACCTAATAGTCTCTTAAGCTTTTAACAGGGCAGAACCTTCACATGGAAGATCATATTTTATGAACAAACATTGTAAACATTACAAGTTAACTTTATTACTGTAGTAGTTAAAATTTGTGGGTGTCATCCCCACCCCAGTTTTACCTTCACCTTGGAGGGTTTTTGAGTAACAAATATTGTGTTATGTGTTTATTTTCATGCATGTGATAGATAATATTTACATGTTACAACATATTTACATTACAAGTTTTACATGCACAAGTTTACTAATAGATGTGAATGAATTAGTGAAAATTTTAAAGCATTTAAGATTCTAATTCACCCCCCATCTCAGTATCTTGTTTATCCTATTTATATCTCCATCAATCAACATCATGTATATTATATTAGGAATTTATGCATGATTTAGCAATTCAAAGTACAATTCCATACATACTTTTTCTTCATTTGAGGTGGGGGAATCACCTAATATATTAGATTTGGTTATCACAACTTCACCATTTAAACTGTTGCCTTCTTCAATTTTCTTTCTCTAGGTATGATTCATCTAGGTTCTCACTTAAACTTCAGTATTGACCTTTTTCTTTCCATTATTTTCTTCATTATTTAATACTAGTGCTCAATTTATGTAGTCTCTACTTAGATGACCATCCTTCTGACAGTTAAAGCATATCGGTCCAAAATTCCTCGAGTTTCCTAATCTTCCTCTAAGATATATTCTTGTACAATTTTCTTTACTATGTCCATAATTTTCACATAACTCACAATTGACCCAAGTATTGTAGTCCTAACTTATAATATTGCCTTGCCTTAACTTTTTGGTGTCCAATTATTCTTTGCTTTAGATCTAAAATCTTGTGTGATATGACCATAATCTTGAAATGTGTAAAAATAACCTTTAAATCTAGACGTAGATTTTGTCTTAGTGGTCTTTGACCTACATTCATGTTCTTGATGTCCATTCTTGTTAAAATTTAAACAAATATCATTGAATTTAGGCTTAGGATTTGACTTACTATTTTTTCTCCTACAAATGTTTGTTGTGTGGCTTGATTTGCCACAGTTGTAGCATGCAAGCTTCTTGTTCTTTAGATTTGCATTTCTTTATTCACCATGCTTTGATAAATCTTATTTCTTGGAAGATGACATGAACTCAGTATAACCAAGTCTAGTAGTGTTATTGTTAATCTCAGATTGGTTTTGACATACGAGTGACAATATACTTAAGTCGTTTACTTAATTCATGCTAAACAAGTAATACATTCTGAGCATAAAATGTCAAATAGTATATGTCGAGTGATGGATATTTAGTATATGCCGAGTAACTAGTAAGTGCCAAGCAGATAGTATGTGCCAAGTTATATAGATGCCAAGTGATTAATGAATGTTGAGCCATTCAAAGGCCAAGTTACAACATTGAAGTTGTAGTTGATGCTGAGCATCAGGGACTTCAAGTGTTGAGTTCTAGATTTTTGACATAGTTGTTTGCAATATCACAAACTACTATGTAAATTATTTTTGAGCTAACTTAAGGATTATTTTGCAATCTTAGCTAATAAGGATGAATTTGTATTGTGAATTCCTATGCATTACATTCATCCAACCAGAAAAAGGGAAGGATTAAGTGACAATATGGGTGAATCACAATCATTGATTCATACTTAACCCTAAGTAACCTAGGTCTTCTTAAGGAGGAAAAACCCTAAACTTTTTATGAATGTGTAAGGAAAAAGGAGAGAAGTTTGCATGCACAAACAAAGCATTCACAGTGACTAAGGAGTTGTGATTTCAAATACATTGTAGAATCAGTTAAAGGAGAAAAAAGGAAAGGAATTAGAAGACAACAAAGATATATTTGATCAGGAAGGATCAAGTACACATAAAGAAAGAGATGATCTGACATGAAGCAACATAGTGCTAACCAAAGGATCACTGCTAAGACATTTTGATAGGTGAATAAGTTAAATCTCTTAAAAGATTAGTCTTGATAGGCTATTATAAATCATTTAATAGGGTTCTTACTTCATTTTAAGTTAAAGTCCTTTTACCAAACACACTTCTAACAGGGTGTTGAAATCCTTTAACAGGGTAAGATCTAACAATCTTGTAAGCCTTTAATAGGGAAAACCCTTCATAGGGTAGATCATGTTTCATGATCAAAATATTGTAACCTTCATTAGATAGACTTCATTACTATAGTAGTAGAGATTTGTGGGTGTCACTTCCCTCCCCCCTGCCCCCCCCCCCAAATTTACCTTCTCCTTAGAGGGTTTCTGGGTAGCCAAATATCTTGTGTCACACATGTGTTGAATGTTTTACTTTCATCCTATGGATGTATATGGTTAATTTGGTATTTTAGTTTGCACATGTAGATTGTGAGATGGATGTGTGGTGAATGATTTTGAGGTTGAAAGTTTTGAGTGCTAAATCACCCCCCTTTTAGAGTTTACTTCCCTATTGTATTTCCAATAGTTATGAGGTCTTCTTTATGCTCTCACCTATTCATCAAGTTATCTCATAGCCTCTCCAGATCTATTCATTCTTTCCATGATTTAATTCTCATCTTTTAGTGTATTGATCTCAGACCTTAGATTTGCAATCTCTTTTTCCTTCCCATAAATCTCATGATTAGCACTTAGTAACTAATTGACTATGTCAAATTTATTGTGAGTTAGTCTTTATAGCTCATTGATCCTCTCATCAAGACTTGTAGCCATTTTCTTTTGGCTTTTTCAACCATTTCCTTATCTTCTTCAATCTATCTCTTTTGTTCAGTCACTTCACATAGCGTCATTGATTGTACTTCATGTTCTCTCTTTAGTGCTCTTACATCTTCAATTAGAAATTTTTTCTTCTCCAATAGATCTACTATTGTTGCATTAGTTTCATTGTATTTGCCTTCATCACATAGGTTTTTAATTATTTCTTCCTCGTATTGGGCGTTATTGTGTTGAATTTCCATCTCCTTCCTTCTATTTAGGAATTTCTTTAGTTCCTCCTTTGCAACCTTGAATTTCTTGAATGCAAGCTACAAATCAATATTTTGATTCTCAATAACCTTTCCCATCTTGTAGGCTCCCATCTCTAGGATTTTTGACTCTTAAGTGGTTAGACTTCTTCTTAGAGAACACTGCTCTGATACCAATTGTTGGAAATGTAATAGGGAAAATAAGATGCTGAGGGGGGGGGGGGGGGGGGGTGGGTGTGGGGGGTTGGGGGTGAATTAGGATCTATAAAATTTTTACCACTCCAAACATAAATCACATCCACATTTAATTCACCATACACATGTCTGCCTTTACCTTAAAATTTAACATGCAATATAATATATCAAATTGTAATATCGAATTATAATAACATGAGTAAACAATATAAGAAAAAAATCAAAACATAACACAAATATTTTGTAATGCAAAAACCATCTATGGTGAAGGTAAAACTACGATGGTGATGACACCAACAAAATCTTCACAACTGCAACAATCAAATGTGACTGCTAGGGCTACAAAGTTTGATCACTTCTAATGATCTACCCTTCTACCCTATTAAGAGCTTACATGAATTATTCAATCTACCTTGATTAAAGGATTTTAACTACACAATTAAGTGAGCATTTTATTAGGATATTTACATAGGCCTGTTAGGACCACTCTGTTAAGAGATCTAACCTGAAACAGATGTTAAAATGCAATAGTACCTGGATCCTTTGATATACACTCTAAATAATGATGAAAAATCACCTCTATATAATCTGATGTCATCTCTCTATGATATATACAATTTATCTCCTCTCTATACTACTCAGTCACCTTACTACTCCTTAACACTTAACTCTACTAAATTCACCTTCAACTTCACATCCAAACGTATAACTTGTAGCCACCAAAATTAGCTCCAAAACCCTCACTAAATAACCATATTATGAAGCTTCTAGATCTTGATCAATGACTCAAGGAAGGATAGGGAAAACTAGGACCAATGGTACACCCAACTCTCCAAACCACCTTGCAAGAGTTAACACAACAAACATCTAACACATAGAATCAACAACCAAAGGAGGAAGAGAAAATACTTTAATTGATTATTCAAATATTCAACATACATGCTCAGCTGTAAGGCCTTTTAGGTTACAACCAGATACAAAATACATTCATACACAAAGATCCAACAACAAATTCACACTTTATAGTTTTGCTCACAAATCATCCTAAGGCAAAATGACTTATAGATCATTCTAGAACATAGAGAAGCCACAAGTTGGCTCTCAAAAAATATTAAATGAAAATAAACCTAACATTAAATTCTTGAAGAGCCACAAGTCGAATTGCATCAATAATGAAATGTCTAGAAATTGATGTCCAAGCAAAATCATGATATCTCCTAGCTCCAATTGAATTATAACTCACATTTCAAACTACAAGCATAGAAAATTGTCATGTAGAACTACCAGAAATTGATACTCTAGGAGAATTGCCATACCTCCCAACTAATAAGGAGTTAGAACTTGCACCTTGGATCATAGATATTAATCTAGACTCTATTCAATCCTTTAAGTGTGAAGCCTCTCTTTCATTAAGGATAATTAGTTATATGGTTTGCAATAGGCACCTAGAAACTAGAAAACACAATTTTAGTAGAACATAGTTTCAGGAGTAAGATAAAAACTGAAAACATGCAGGATAGTAGTGCAAACTAGGATGCTCCTACATTAGACAACCAGGGTTGGATGAAATGATTCTCTTGAATTATTGAGATGTCAAAAATTGAGCTAAATCCAACTTAGATTGCGAAATCCATGAAGCATCTTCCATAGGTCTGTTCTTCCACTTCACCAAATATTCATACTAATCTTTTCCCCTTGTGCTCTTACCAACTCTCTGATCAAATATCTATTCAACTTCTTCAATCTGCTTCTTAGGATAGCGCTATGATATAATAACTTCATCATCTGACTCATGATACTTGTATAAATCAACAACATTGAATATAGGAGATAGATCCATGTCATCAGGTAACTCAATTTCATAAGTGTTTCCACTGTCAAACTTCTTCAAGATCTTAAAAGGTCAAAATTTATTCATCTTCATCTTACTATATATTCCAATAGGAAATCTCCCTTTCTTCAGATGAATCATCACCTCATCACCAACTTGAAAATCATGATGTCTCCTAGACTGATCAACATTCTCCTTATACTTCTGATTACTTTGGTCTATCCTCAACTTCACTTCCTTATGTAAAGATTTCATAAAATCAGTGAATTCTTCTCCTACAACACTTCTCTTTTCTTCACTAGAAATATCTCTCAAATCTAATACTCCTCCAGGATTCATTCCAGTAACAATCTCAAAATGTCTCTTCCCTGTACTCCTATTCACAAAATTATTATATGCAAATTTAACTTGTGCTAATACCATCTCCCAATTACTTGGCTTATTCCCAACTAAAAATCTCAAAAAATTATCCAAGCTTCTATTCACAACCTTTATCTATCCATCTATCTATGGATGGAATTTAGAACTAAACTTTAGCTCAGTACCCATCTTCTTCCACAAAGTCTTCCAAAAATAACCAGCAAACTTACTGTATCTGTCAGAAATAATACTTCTTGGTAGTCCATGCAATCTCACAATCTTTTTAAAGAAAAGTTCAGCAACATGCTCAATATTTGATGTCTTCTTACATGGTATGAAATGAGCCATATTAGAAAATTTATCCACTACAACAAATATAGAATCAAACCCCTTCACTATCTTAGGTAATCCAAGAACAAAATCCATACTGATGTCACTCCAAGGTTTCTCAGGAATAATAATAGTTATATACAAACTAATATTTTGACTCACTCCTTTTGCAACTTGACAAATTCCACAACTCTTTACAAATTTCTGAACATCCTTATACATTTGTGGCCAACAATACTTCTCTTTTAGAAAACTCAATGTTTTATGAATTCCAAAATGTCTAGCAAATCCACCACTATACTTTTTCTTAATTAGATTCAACCTCATATAACTTCTAGGAATACACAACTGAATACCTTTGAACAACATACTTCTTGAATGAAATACTCATCATACTTACTTATGTGATTTGTTAGATTTGGTGCTCTGTACTCTCTCCATGCCTCAGAAAAATTAGGATAGTAACTCCACTCTTGTGCTTAATTACAAATGTAAAATTTTGCAACTGCTCAACCCACTTCATATGTCTTTGATTCAATTTATGTTAACTTACCAATTATTGTAAAGTTTTATGATCAATGTAAACTCCGAAGACACCTACATTAGATGCTCCTACATTAGACAATATCTACAGAGCTTAGTTGGTCAGCAAAGAAAATTTTAGAGTCTACTAAACATTTTTGGAAAATACTCTATGGAAACAGTTTCTATCAAGTTCACTCAGGTGTTAAAGGATTTTGTGGTAGAAGTCAGTGTTAACCGAGCTACAAGGTTAGCAAAGGAAAGTCAGTGTTTACTGAGTTCACTTAGTCTCCAAAGGATTTTGTAGGGTTTGTAGTGTTAACTAAGCTTTAGTTGGTTAACACTAGAAATTAGTTCTGGAATAGTGCTTACCGAGTAGGGTCAGCCAATGAAGGATTTTATTGTTTTGGGAAATAAAGTTTAATTATTTCATGCAATGATTGTAGTTGATTGATGTAATGATTATTGATAATTGTAAGTTGTTATTGGGCTGACTTGATAATCTGTAAGGTATAAATGAAGGGTTAAGTTGAGAATTCTAAACTATGAATGAATGAGCCAGCATCTAAGTGTATTGATTGAAAAAGAAAGTGTGAGTGAATTTTGAAGGATGGTCAAGTATCCTTGAGGAGAAACAAATTTTTATTTGATCAAAGAGGATCTAGTGAAGTAGAACAAAGATCTGTTAGAGTAAATAATTAATTAATTATTAATTATTTATTCTATTTACTTAAACTTACTTAGATTAATGCATTTATTTATTAGTTGTAGTCTAGGAGTTAGTTATAAGTTGTTGACAATAAGAGAGTTTGTTCTCTCATAAGTCACACTTATCCTCTCACCTTGTTCGAAGACTTTCCACCTCATGTGGATGTATGCTTAGTTGTCACACTTATCTCCTAGTGTCTTCTAGCTTGTTCTAGGAGATTCCTTGAGTTCTTTATATTTATGCTCCCTCTTTGTATTTGCATAACTCATATCACATATGGCATATTGTAAATACATATTTTTCTTGTGTTTGCATATTTGATCTCTCATGTCCATTTAGGATTTTTCCCTTTCTCTACGCTCTTCTCTCCTTGGCTTTTGTTTGATAGGTTTTTACATGCAAGTGATCTTGGGAATCTTTGGAGTTGAATTTCATCAACTTCAACATGGTATCAGAGCCTCCTTGCTGTTGCTTCGTTGAAAAATTTTTGAAGTCATGATTTAGAGTCATAAACCCTAGTTTGTTTGTGAATTTTTTCTTCAAATCAAGGAATTAGTGAAGTTTTGAAATACATTGGGCCCAAAAAAATGTTGTCATTGGATTTAGAAGGTGCTTTTCAGCTAGGATCCATATAAAATTTGTCAATTTTGGAGACAGCTTCGTGAGGAAATTTTTTTTTAGTTGCAGGAGGTTTTCGTACGGTCGTACAAACAATTGACATCAATTTTTTTTTATAAAAAGGGTCACAGGATGCGCCACCGTGGCACTACCCAACAACCACTACGAGGCCACCCGGGCACCACTCGCACTCCACTGAACACTAGCTGATCTGCCAGGCCAGGCCATTGCCCATCCTCTGCCATTTCCCTCCACTCAGGCGGTGTTTTCTGCTTCACCACTGATGTTTCCCTCCTGCTCTCCACCGATGCACAACTCCTCCTCCACCCACCTACGTGGACATAGTCAATAGCCACTTCAACAATAGTCACCCAGTCTTCGAATGACATGTGGCAGGTCTGCCACGTGGCACTTTTCCATGTGGCCCCTACCACATCATCTTATCTGCCACATGGGGTCAACGTGACACTACCATGTGGCTTTCTTTTTTTCCTTGATGGGTCATAGGCTATCAAATTTAATGATGTTCTCTACTGATGTCAAGATGATGTCATTGCATCTTAGCCCTTGCACCTCTCCAGGGTCAGTTTTGAAACTACTTGTAGTTTTTTGGCCATAACTTGAGCATACAGATGCATTTTTTTGATCTGAAAGAAGCATCAAAAAGCTAGTTTTGAGATGGAGACATTGGTGCAAGTATTTTTAGATTTTGATGCATTTTTGTTGCTCATTTTTTTAGTTGAAGTTTGAAATTATGTTTTTGACTTTGACATGCATATCTTTTGCGTTCCATGTCAGTTTTTTGAAAACGTTATATTTTTGGCAAGCTGGTTTTGTCACCTTTTTAGAAATGTGGTCCTTTTTAAAAGATTTTGGCCCATGCTCTTTCTATCATATTTTTGGCATTTTTGCTATATGGTGGATATCTTGAGTGGTTTAGGCTCGAGGATCATTTTCCTGGCATGGTTTCTTTTATTTTGGGTTGTAGTTTGTTTTGTTGTAGCTTGTTTTTAGTTTTGATCATTGTAGCTATGATTTTAAAGCACTTTTATTTATCACACTAAGATAAAGTTCCACTCTTGCATTCCGAAGGTCATGAACATTATTTTTGAGACAATTGTACTTGCACTATTTTCATAAAGCAACATGGGGGGATAGTAGTTACCATGTTTGTGCCATCTTCCTTTGTCAAGTGAGTGTCCCTTCCATTACATTAGCCCATGTAGAGTCAATTTGACCATGTCTTTATGGGTGTTTGTACCTCTTCCTCTCTCGTCATTCTTGGTTCATTTGTAGGAGATTTTTTGGCCCACCTTCTTAGTTGCTTGTCATCTCACCCTATCTGCATTAAGGGGGGGTTATGCTATTATTCTAATGCATCCTTGGTTCGATGGTTCATTAGTGTGAGCTATGTATTCAGTGATTGATCCTATATACAAGGCGATTGTAGTGGCTGGCTACTTATGCATTTTAGTGAGATGGATCATCTACCATATAGAAATGCTCGGTTCATGCCTTCTTCTTCCATGAAGGTTCTTCAGATCAATAGTTTCTTCTTGATGGTAGAGTTTTGTGACTTCTTCATGCTTCAGTGATGCTCTTCATCATCACTCCTTGTTCTTGTTTTAGGGGACATTCCCCTAGTTGGAGGCTTCTTAAGTTCTTCACTAGGTTCTTACGTCTTTTTGGGGGAGGGTTTTTCTCACGTGGTTTTCTCTCTTTCTCTATTTTCAGAGGTTGCATCTCTTTGCATTGTACATGGGTACCTAACATGGCCTTGTTGCTGGGACCCATTCTACATTTTCTCTTTTTTTTTGTGAGCTTAAGGTATTCCCCTAAGTTGCACTTAAGGGGGGGTGTTAGAGTAAATAATTAATTAATTAATAATTATTTACTCTATTTACTTAAGCTTACTTAGGTTAATGCATTTATTTATTAGTTGTAGTCTAGGAGTTAGTTATAAGTTGTTGATGATATAGGAGTTTGTTCTCTCCTAAGTCATACTTATCTTCTCACCTTGTTCTAGGAGATTCCTTGAGCTCTTTATATTTGAGCTCCCGTTTTGTATTTTCATAACTCATATCACATATGGCATATTGTAAATACAAATTTTTTTGTGTTTGCATATTTTATCTCTCATGTCCATTTAGGGTTTTTACCTTGCTCCATGCTCTTCTCTCCTTGGCTTCTCTTTGACAAGTTTTCACATGTAGGTGATCTTGGGAATCTTTGGAGTTGGATTTAATCAACTCCAACAAGATCTAAATCAAAAATTTAGTTGCATCTCATTCAGGTCTATTCATTGTTACTTTCCCAACATTGTAGCAGTGATTTCTAAATCTCTTAACAGAGTTGGTTTAGTAGCCATTTGTAAATCCTCTAACAAGGTGATAGTTCTTTTGAATTGCTCTAAAAACCTCTAGCAAGGCCACTCCTAACATGGTGATCAAATCCTTTAATAGGGTCACATCTAATAGTGTGTTTTGTAACCTTTAATAGGGTTGGCTTCTAATAGGGCTCACTTCAGAAGAGTGAAAATTAGTAGCTAGTTACTTGGTGGTTTTTTCCATATTGGGTTTCCACGTTAAATCTGGTGTCTCATGTGTTCATGTTATTTCTTTTATGGTTGTCTGTTAATCATTGTGAATGCTTAAAGATCAGTAATAAGTTAACATACATTGTATCTACCAAGTTATAGTATTTTTCTGTATATTTATCGAGTGATAGTAGTAACTAGTTTTATCAAACATATAAGGGATCTATGGATTTTTTTTGTGGTAACTGATTCACTCTCCCTCTTAGTTACTTCATCTATATTTCCAACAAAAACTTACCCAAGAATCTTTTTAGAACTTCATTCATCAACCTCATGAAAGTACTAAGTGCATTAGTCAAACCAAAAAGCATAACCACCCATTCATACAAACCTTCTTTTGTCTTAAAAGCAGTCTTCCATTCATCACCTTCTTTGATTTTGATCTGATGATAGCCACTCTTCAAATCAATCTTTGTAAAATACTTTGCTCCATTCAAACAATCCATAATGTCATCCATCCTCGATATAGGAAGCCTATATTTCGCCGTGATTTTGTTAATAGCTCTGGAATCAGTATACATTCTCCATTCTCCATTCTTTTTAGGTGCTAATATAGTATGTACAACACATGGACTCAAACTTCTCTAATCAAACCTTTCTGCAATAACTCATGCACTTGTCTGTTAAGTTCTTCATTCTCTATAGGTGTAAATCTATATGTTGCTTTGTTTGGAAAACTAGCTCTATGAATCAGATCTACACAATGACTAATGCTTCTTACTGGAGGTAAACCATTAGGAATATCCTCAATAAAAATATCTTTATACTCATTCAACAATTCTATAATTTCTGGTGTCACTCTATCGTTACCAACTTTTTTTACTTGGTCATTACTACCAACACTCAGTCTTTTAGGAACTATAGAAAAACAAACTTTATTCTTCTTTACTTCCTTTTCAAATTGCTTTCCATTAACCATGCAAACTTTTATTGCAGTACAACTAACCTCATTTGGACTTTCAATCAAAGGTAACAATATTTGTTTCTTCTCATTTACCCAAAGAGTATATTGATTCAATCTTCCATCATGTACAATGTATCTATCATATTTCCAAGGTCTACCCAACAAAATATGACAACAATCCATGGGCATAATATCACATAAAAATTCATCAAAGTAATGTCCAATTTTGAACTTCATAATACGTTGCTCACTTAATAATATCTTATGGTCATCTTTGATCCATGAAACATGATAAGGTTTGGGATGTTTCAGCCTCTGCAATTGCAACTTTGTAACTAGCTCTTTTGATGCCAAATTTGCTAAACTTCCACTATCAATGATCACCTTGCAACATTTTTTAGCCATCTTACATCTGGTCTTGAAAAGATTTCTTGTAAGGACAAGTTCCTCATCACATCCTTTGTCAAATAAGGTTCTTCTCACCATCAGATTTTCTCCAGCCTTAGGTCCACTTGGTGAACTCTCAATGTCTCCTTGAATCACAAAATTTCTATTATTCTATCCACTTTCAAAAGATCTACATTCAAAAGATCTATGCCCTTCTTTGCCACATCTGAAATAATTACCACAAAAACTACCTCTAGAATAAGAATTACCTCTTTGTTGGTAAGATTTAGTACCTCCTTGGTATGAACTACTACCTTTCCACTCGATCTTGTCTTTTTCATCATTCTTCCATTCAGATTTGCCTTTATCATGAATAGAACTGTTAGATCAACCACCTTCTCCATAAGATCTACCTTTTCTTCTTTGGAACCTACCACCTCTACTTCTTTGCCTTTGTTCATGCTTCTTTGTCAAGATCTCCTCAGCTTTCAAGGCATATTGATATACTTCTACACTTTTCAACTTCACAAAACTTATTTCATCTTGAATTCTAGATCTCAATCCATTTATGTACCTTGCAATTTTCTCAACATCATCATCGACATGTCTAGATCTGATTTCCAATCTATAGAATTCCTCAGTATACTCTTTCACAATCATGTCCTTTTCTTTCAAATTTTGCATCTTTCTCAACAAGCTAACTTGGTAATCAGCAGGAAGGAATTTGTTCTTTACCTTGCTCACCATCTTTGGCCAAGTTTTGATCTTCTCCTTTCCTCTCCTTTGTCTATTAGTTTTCAAATGCTCCCACCATAGTGAAGCATGACCTTTCAACCTAGTTACTGCAATCTTTACCTTCTTATTATCAGGAGTGTTTTCATACTCAACTTCTCCATATTTGAGATCCAATCCAACACAACATTGGTGTCCAATTTTCCATCATAAGAAACAAATTCTACAATAGGATTTGAGTTTTCCCTAGATAATATTCTCAACAATCTTTCCTCATCTTGATCTTCTTCAAGTTCTAGATTATGGTTTGGTGGTGCTGCTTCATCATCACTTACATAATCAAGATATGCTCCTCTCCTCTGGGCTATCTCCACAACATCTAATCTGGCTGTAATTTGTCTTAATTGATCCAATATAACATTATCAAGATTTCCTCTACCATGAACCATCTTTACAAATTAGGTTCCTACAAGATTGTAACCCTTTGCAAGTTATAGGTCAAATCTATAGATCTAAAACCCTACAACGATATCTAAAATAGAGTTCTACACAATCCAATCTCCACATGGATGAACCTAAGCTCTGGTACCACTTGACACAAGGAAAGATAGGGAAAACTAGGGCCAATGGCACACTCAGCTCTCTAAACCACCCTGCAAGAGTTAACACAATGAAAATCTAACACATAGAATCAATAACCAAAGGAGGAAGAGAAAATACTTTCATCGATTCTTCAAATATTTAACATACATGCCTAGCTGTAAGGCCTTTTGGGTTATGGTTAGATACAAAATACATTCATACACAAAGATCCAACAACAAATTTGCACTTTCTAATTTTGCTCTGAAATCATCTCTTGAAAAAAATCTCCTAGCTTTAAGCCTAAAACTCTATTTATACTAGCCAAAATGGCTTATAGATCATTCTAGAACATAGAGAAGCCACAAGTCATCTCTCAAGAAATATTAAATGAAAATAAACCTAAAATGAAATTCTTGAAGAGCCACAAGTTGTCCTGCATCAACAATTAAATGTCCAAGAAAAATCACAATAGCTCATAGATCTGATTGAATTAGAACTCATGATTCAAACTATGGGAATTAGAACCTAAAATTCAAGCACAGAAAATTGTCGCGTAGAACTGCTAGAAATCGATACTCTGGGAGAACTGCCATATCTCCCAAATTATAAGGAGTTAAAACTTACACCTTGGATAATAGATAGTACTCTAGGTCCTCTTCAATCCATGAAGTTTTCAACTTCTCATTCATTAATAATAATTAGTTATACAGTTTGCAACAGGCACCCAGTAACTAGAAAATAGAGTTTTAGCAGAGCACAGTTTTAGTAGCAAGATAAAAATTGAAAACATCCAGGATAGTAGTGCAACCTAGGATGCTCTTGCATCAATCAATGATCTAGATTCACCTTTTTTCCACTTATTCCTTCTAATTTTCTGATTGGTTCATCTCCTTACATTGGGATTGATGATCCTTAATTACAAGTGTAATTGACTCCTTGATTAACTCCATCTTAAGAACATGCTTCCTGCTTGGAAAAAATGGTTTATATAAATGTTTGTGTAACTCCAAATATTTATAAAAAACTATGTTACTCTTCTCATATACCTTTCTAATATTTGACACATACTGATTCTTCATGCTATCCCTTGGCTCATGCTTTTCTTGGCTTGTACTATTTTTCTCAACCTTTGTATCACTTGGTTTATGCGTTTCCTATTGCAAAGTTTAGCAACAATTGGAATACCCAATGAAACTTGGTTTTCTTGGTAGTAAGTACTTCTTAACAACAACTAAATGTCTCCACTTCTCCTTTACATAGCTCATCTTACATAAAGTGATTTGCTCACAATGTCAACTAACCAACTCTACCTAGTAAATGACTAAGTGTTTTAAACTAACTGACAATAATAGATTTACTTTAGGGTCACCAATTTGTATTGTTTGTGAATTATTGTTACAAGTGATAAAGTTACATACCTTTGATTTAGGGTGAACAAACAATGGATGCAAACAATTGAATAACTAGGATAGTGCAAACATTGAAGCCAAAAAAATTGCCACTCAGTGATAATCATCCATACAAAAGTTCAATTTCATTAAATGATAAACCAAGAAAGTATGAATACATGATAAAGAGATATAAAATATCAAGAATAAGGAGTGAAATATACCTTAAACTAAAAAGGTTCCATGCCCCCACCCACCCCCACCAAAAAAAAAAACAAAACAAAAAAAAAAAAAACTCTAAATCCCATGTTAACATATCCCATGTTATTATAGCTGAGAAAATCGAAGGCCTAATGACAGAGAACTATGCCATAACCAGAGAAGGAGACATTAAGGTTGGAGGGAACAACAAAGCCAAGAAAGAAGACAACATCAAAAGAAGACATGAGGCTATTTGGTCTTTTCCCCCTGAGAACTGGCATAAAGCCAATTTTGATGGGGCAACCAAGGGGAATCCAGGGCTAGTTGGATGCGGAGGAATCATAAGAAATAGCTCAGGAGGTAGAATTGTTGCTATCACTTCCCCTATTGGCCACCAAACCAGTCATCTAGCTGAAGCCAGTGCTGCTAGGTTCATTGTTAAGTTGGCACTGGCCTCAAGGATTGAGTAGCTATGGCTTGAAAGTGACTCTTTAAATATAATAAACTGCATTCTAGGAGCCACTAAACCCTCCTGGACCATCGAAAGCATTATTGAGGACCTACAATTGGACCTAAGGAAATTTAAAAACTTCCACATCAGCCACATTTATTGTGAAGCAAACATGGTCGCTGACTGGTTCGCCAACGAAGTGGTTGTAAGTAACTCGTTGATGATGTGGAGAAGCAATAATGTTTTTTTGACGGCGGTGACTAAGCTAATCTGAAAGGAAAAAATCCATGACACCAAAATAACATCTCTTTAATGATGATAGGATTTGCTAAATTGTACTTTAAAAAGGGAATTATTTGGAGTTATGCAGAACCCCCTCCGTTTCATAATCACATGTACAAAAGATAGGAGCATAAGGAAGCCAAAAATAAACCCATTAACCAGCGCAAAATCATTTTCTCTCTTAGCGCCTTCTGCTACTTTGAATTTGGCAAAACTGCTAGTGGATTAGGGTTAGTTGTGCCAAAATCAGCAATGGTGGGAGAAAGGATCAGAAGAGAGCCATGAGGCGAAGCGGAGAGGTGGAAAGAGAAGAGGAAGGTCTGGAGAAAGCTCCAGAAGGGTGGTATAACTAAATACATGGAGAAGCTTCATGGTTTTGATGCAGGGGTCACTAAAGCTATGGTTGATTCCTGGCAAAATGGTAGGGTCAAAATTGATGGAGTTTCCCACCAAATCACTGAGGGTCTTATTGTGGAGGTAAGTGGCCTTTCTCAGGATGGCTTGAACTTCTACAAGGACAAGAAGATGTGTGCCAACGCTGTCAATGACTTTGTCAAGGACGATAAGGAGAAAATCAAACTGGTCAAGATTGACACCTTCTATGACATTGAGTCCATTAAAAAGTTCTGGAGGTATGTTCTCAGGATTATCATTGAATATGTCACTCTTGACCCCAAGTTTGATAGAATCAGGACTCATTATTTTGTTCTATTAAATCATTTTAGACACAAAGTGAAAATTTCTCTTCCATTTTACATTTTCACCTCCATGGCCAAGAATATAGAGGGGTTCAAGAAATTCCCTGTTAAAAACCCTGCCCTCCATGAGGGTCTCCTGCTTCTGATTTATGAGTTCTTGAAAACCCTCACTATTGGTAAAACCATTGGGGTTTCAGGCAATGCTTCGAAGGACACTGCCAATTCTAATTCTGGGGATGAGCTTGAAGTGAAATCGGAGAAAATTGACATCCCATGCAAAGTTACCCATTCTACCCATGATCCCCACATCCCTAGTAGGAAGAGCCCTAGATGTCTTCCCCCAATCCCCCCCTCTCCTCATCTCAAGGAGGTGAAAGAGGCCAGTGATGATGAAGTGGAGTCTAATATGGAGTCTGAGGAGGAGGATTCAGAGATGTTGAAGGATATTGAAATGGAAGAAGATAAGGGGAGAGAAAATGACAAGGAGGCGGTGACCCCAAGGATAACCCCAAGAAAAGAAAAGTAAACCAGGTCTTGCCCTAGGAACATCCCAGCGACCCTGTTGATGTGCCCCCTAGCCCCACCTAGCCCAATTTGCCTCAGGAGGTTCCCATTTCACCCTCAAAGGAGATGATTGAAATCATGGTTGAAAAAGGGGGGCAAGTTATTAGAAAGAATAAGAGGAGGGCCTGGAGGAACTTCTATGGGGACAAAGTTAGTTTGGGTATTGTTAGAGAACTTACCAAAATCTAGGTGTTGGAGGACCTTGACAAAAGCACCCAATATGATGAGGTCATTGACCTTGTTCTTTTGGTTCTCTTCGACAATGTGTGTGAAGCTCGCTTCAACTTCCTGAACAATGCAAAGAACAATCTGATTGACAACTTTCAGTCCATCAAGTGGATTTTTCAGGAAATTGAGGCTCTGAAGGACAGGAGCAACCAACCCAATAACTAGGGAACTGACAAGGACTAGGATGCTAGAGGAAGAAATGACCAGGTGGGCAGCCAGGAGAAAGATAGAGGTTAGGTCTCCAGAGACCATCACGATGACAGGCTCACCTAGCTTGAGCAGAAGGTCCAAAGGTTGGGTTCTGTCCACCAGATAATCACCAAACAGATAGTGGACACCCTTCACACCTTGAATGAGAACATTGTCAATATGGGGGACTATCTGACTACCACTGGCCTTGAAAGGGATGTAGAGTAGAACATAGA
>CM053792.1:849738079-849763079 GCA_028749045.1 Cupressus sempervirens
AATAGGAATATGCCAATTGATGTGTAATATATTAAAAAGGAGAGAGATGAGTATTTTCAAATTATTATATCCTTCGAACAACTTTATTTATTTTTTATAGGCCATATCTTATTTATATTACTATATGTATTATACGAGTTATATGCTTTGATCTTTTCTTTTCTCTTCAAATGTGTTCTTGTAGGAAAAGGAAGATTGATATCAGATTCAGAGGGAGTCTGACATTTTTTTAAAGACAACCTTGAAAGAGAGGGAGTAAATGGAGGATATGGTTCAGTCAACCTTCGATGATCTCAGTTGTATTGACTTAGAGAGAGTAGACCATGCTGAGATGGATTCTCCAATGATCGATAAATTGTAGCAATTAATAGGACTATAATTCATGATTATTTGGGCCCACCCCTATGTACATCAGGAGGAAGTGATGGCTTCCAAATGGTCATCACTTGTATTTGCAAAAGTTATTGAAAGGTGATGATCTTTCAATAAATTAATCTATTATTATGGATATCTTAAAATGTCTATACAATTCATGATAGATTATACTTTTCATGGTGGGTTTTAATATGGTATGAATTATGAGAATGAGAGTGCACAAACCTTATGAACATTTAAGAACCTAGTGAATGAAAAATAAGGTGACATTCATGAATGTCAAAAGAGCTAGCATTAAAATATGAAATGAGTTGATATTCAAAGTAAAATGAGTTGAATTTCAAATGTCAAATGAGTTGGATTTCAATAAACCAGGAAGCCAAATGAGTTGACATTCTAGAAACCATTTTTTTACATTGAGGTAATGTGTTGTTCATATTCTTGTTTATCCTCCCTAGCTAAGAGAGAGTGTTGATGTTTGGTAGCTTCAATAGGTTAAACCTATGAGACTATAGTATAAATACACACACACATATATTACATATATAAGTGTGATATATATATATTTATATAATATGAGATATTATATAATTTGCTATTTTATTAATTGTAATGGATAGATATGTCTCATGAGAAGACATGCCTCTCCATGTCTCATTCACAATATATATGAGAGGAGATTGATGCATTTGAAAAGGATATATGAAAAATGGCAATGCAATTACATCTACAAACAATCCTTGTAATTTAACAGTTCCTACATTACACACTATACTTTTTGATTATGCATCACTGACCCAACTAAAGTATCCACACTCATTATTTCCCTACAATATCAAATCTTCATTAATTCTTACTATAATAATTAGTTGTTATGCTAATTCTCAACAATATTAATAATTATATCAACAACCCTTTTCCTATTTATGAAACAAAAACAATTGGCACCCAAGATTAGTTTTTCTATTGGGGGTCTTCAACAAATATGGGCTAGTACTACATCAAAATTTTGGCACATTCATGAAATCTATCAACCTTGCAACATCAAAACTATATTTGTTACAAACCATTGATCATAGGAAAAGTGCTTCAATTTTTTTATGGTGTTCCATAATTACAAGCCATTGAACTGATCTAAGGTAGAATAACCAAATGAAATACTCATGCATGATTGAGAGCCATTTATTTGCTAAAAAATGAATCCAGGATCATTGGATTACATATTTTATGGTGTTCTAATGTAGTTAGAATGATAGAAGTAAATGAATGGAAAATTTAGAATAGAAGAAGGAAATGCGAGAAAAATTCATTAATCATGTCCAACATATTTTTGTTATATATTCATTCTCAAATATTTTCAATAGATTTCAAAAGGCGAATAAGTAAAATATACATGAAAAAGAACTCAAGAGCCCATGATGGTGTTTTTGTGCAGTTTTCTTGCAGTTTCAAGAAATTTCATTTTTAAATAAATCAAGGTTTCAAGCTATACAATTTTATTTTCAAATCACACAAATTAGGGTTCAAATAATTTCATTTTCAAATCACATAAATCAGGTTTCAAGAAATTTTATTTTCAAATACATAAGCATATGCATATACACATTATAGATGAACCAAAAAAACCTTTGAAACATTTGTCTAAAACCTTTCTAATGAGATAATGTGTTATGAGATCTTCATCAGTGGATAGGACTTGAATCTAAGAGGAAGGTGTGCATCACCCTTATCATGACCATTATTATTGAATTCTCTTTTTGATATTCTCACAAAAACACATGAAGAAAAAAATGGATTATTTCAACTATCCTTCATTATATAGGTAAAAGAAACCTTGTCCAATTTTCTAGATGCCCACTTAGCCTTTTGTAAAATCTGATATGTGGGTTGTGGGGAGATGTTGTATTGACTTCTTATATCTAGATATTAGGAGAGGTGAGAAAATGGGGTAGGATGGGATGTGAAGAGAGGCACAAATCAAAGTTGAATATGAATGAATCCTATTGCTAATCTGCAACAAATTCCCTTAGCTTGGTGTGTACATGTGTAAGAAAAGAATCACCATAGATATGCTTGCTTTGGTTTTGTGTGTTTGTGGAGGGGGGGCAGGGGGGTGGGGGTGGGGTGAATCAATTGTTGGAAATATTGTTGAATATAGATTGATACAAGTATGATAAATGTGTTTCAATCATTGTTTTGTCACTAATGTCAAACCAACTTTTTGCTTCAGTAAGACAACTGCTTATATGATTTTAGTGCTATTACTTGTTTGATTGATGAAGAGGATTTGATCAAAATATGTAACAATAGCACCTAGAGGAAAGGTTGAGTTATGATATCAAAAGGAGTATAAGAATAAGCTAAGACAATGATATCATAGTGCATTGATAATCTACTTAAGGTTGCAAAGATTGGTTACACTAAGAAAGTTTACAAGAATAAGTTTGTTGTTTTCTTAGGATCAATTACAGATGTACTTGCATTTCCATCTTGGTATATACTTTTCAAATGCATCAATCTCCTCTTATATGTATTGCAAATGACACATGGAGAGACATGTCTCCTCATGAGACATGACTATCCATTATGATTAATAAATATATATAATATCTCATATATTAAATACATATTTTAATATAGCTATACATAATACATATATCACACTTATATATGTATATTTATACTAGTCTCATAGCTTTAGCTGATTGAAGCTACCAAACATTAACACTCCCTCCTAGCTAATGAGGATAAACATATGATGATATATTAACTCAATGTAGTATATGAATAGCTTTGATTAGAAGATATTCAACATTTTGATATCTCATTTGATATCATGAGTCTTGGTCTCCTAGAATATCAATGATGAGTAATGGTCTTTAGAGTATCAACACTTGAAACTCACCATGTACTCATAAGGTAATGGTCTACAGAATATCAACATATGATATTCAACATTTTGATATAATATTTGAGTATTGGTCTACAGAATATCAACATAAGATATTCACCAAATACTCTTTGAGTAGTGGTCTCCAGAATGAGATGCAAGATATTCACCAAGTACTGTGAGTAATGGCCTCTAGAATATCAAGTTGTATGATATTCACCATGTACTCTATGTAATGGCCTCTAGAATATTAAATTTGAATAACATTCACCATATACTCAAAATTTTTATAAGGTATTTGCACACATATTCTCATAATGCTTACCATATAAACATCCACAATGAAAAAGTACAATCTATTATGATCTAAATAGACATCATAAGATATCCATCATAATAGAAATATTAAGTTATTGTAAGATCATCACCTTTCAATAACTTTTACAAATACAAGTGATAATCATTTGGAAGTCATCACTTCCTCATGATGTACATAGGAGGTAGGCCCATTAAAATCACAGTCACAAGGTATACTCATAAATTGCAGTCCTCTTGACTACTACAATTTATTGATCACTGAAGAATCCATCTCAATGTGGTTTACTCCCTCTGAATCAATATGTTTGAGATCACTGAAGATTGACTAAGTTACATCCTCTATTTTCTCCTTCTCTTTCAATCTCCCTCTACTTGCAAGAACATTCTCAAAGGAAAATATCTACGAAAACAATACTCATAATACAAATAAGAATGTTAGTACTTTTAACTTATGCTTGATACTAACAACAAGATAAATATTTTTTGTATTAATATTATCATGATTCTCATTGTAATTCTCAATTATATAATTTCCTCATATCATATATCCAAGATAATATTATCACCCTCTAACATGTTTCAATCACATAACTCTTTGATATATATAACATATAAGAACATATTCTAATTGTTATTGCATAACGGGTTCATACCTTAGATCATCTCAAAATGCCCGATGTTTTAACACTTGTTTTAAATGCTCATTTCTTAGTTCAAACATTTCCTTACTCAAAATTATTGGTTATACTTTCTTTCATAAGTGCATTGATCAAGTAATGATTTTTTCTTTCTCACAACATACCAATGGGACCCATGCTTAATGAATTTCCTTTTATTTTGATGCATGGTAATCACACCCCCATTAACATTGATGCTTGTGCACATCATGAAATCTTACTTGATTAATCATGATATATAGATTTGGTCTTTTCTACCAATATAGCACTCCTCTCTTTTAATATTGTGCATGTACAACACCTGCCTTATTTTCTAAGGTTAATCCACATGATGATTTCTTCATCGACCATTATGTGCTTCCAACCTAATTTCAAAAAAAAACTTTGCTTAATGCACTCTACTCGTTTGTCTTCCTTATACGATGTTCCTCCTTACATTCAAGGATATATTCCTCTTTAAATATTAATATCATCAATTCATTCAACATTTACTAACATCATTTCCACCATGATAAGAACATAGCAACCAAATCAAAATACATAGTGTCCTCATCATAATTTTTGTTTTATTTATACTTAGATAAACATGTTTGAATACTATTAACATTGCTATTAAATCCTTTTCACTTAATGTTCACATAGACATCCATGTCGATGTTCTTCTCCTATACATCATTGTAATACTAACACCATTCCAGTCACTAAATATATAAACTTCAAAAACCATGTGATCATCATTGCTACTTAGATATATCCATCACAATATGCATTCATCCACCATTGAAGTGAAAGTAACTCTCATTTAGATCGATATTTTTTGTTTGGGTATGTTGCACTTACACATGTCCTCCACTTATAGACATAATAAACTATTATATCCACTTGGGAATGACTAAATAAATAGAAGATTCACCATGCTCTCTATCATCAAACACAAACATCATATCTACACATTGTACAACTTAGGCCTTTCATAATTATCATAAGTTCTAGAGTTGAAACTTGCTTTGATACCATGTTGTTTTCTTAGGATCGATTGTAGATGTAGTTGCATTGCCATCTTGGTATATACTTTTCAAATGCATCAATCTTCTCTTATATGTATTGCAAATGACACATGGAGATACATGTCTCCTCATAAGACTTGCCTATCAATTATTATTTATATATATATATATATATATATATCTCATATATTAAATATATATGCTAATATACCTATATATATCACACTTATATATGTATATTTATACTAGTCTCATAGGTTTAGCCAATTGAAGCTACCAAACATTAACAAAGTTAAACAAAGTTTGTCTACCAAGCTTGACTGAATGGATAGTAGGTGCCGAGAAAAGTCAATGCAAGCTAAGAAAAAAATCAATTGGAGCCAAGTAAAAGTTTATTTTAGTGTATGCCAAGAAAAATAGTGGATGCCGAGTAAAGTTTAGTTGATGCCAAGCACCAGTAAACTTTAGTTTGTGTTGAGTGATTTTACAGAGGATGTCAAGCAACATAGTGTGTATCAAGCATTAGAATCAGGTTAATGCCAAGTGCCAACATTATTAAAAGGATCACAAATTTGATGGATCTAAGCTAACAAGTTTATTTTCTTGGATTATGTGAACTAGGTGGAAGATAAGATTGATGAACTGGTGGCAAAATATTCATGGTAAACTATTTTGAGGCAAATTCAAAGAGGATTGAAGGAGAAGTTTCTAGAAGTGATATGGAATGAGGGGTAGATTCATTGAATCCTACCTAATCTGTTCTAACCCTAAATTGGATGATAGAGAATGAACAACAAAAGATCTTAATTCTCTTTATATAGGGATGGTTGGTTAGAATAATGGGTTGTCATGCACGAGAACCTAAAGAAGGCAAAGAGTCAAGGGTATTTCTTCATTTAGTGACCTAATTAAGAGCCTGCATTGGCATGTTAAGCAAGAAGGATTAAAGGATATGGATTCTTGAAGGATGAACAAGCTATTACAACTAAAATGTGTGAAAACCAAGCAAAATGGAGGACTGAAATAGAGATCTATAATCTGCAAATGGAGTTGTAAGTTGTTATCAGATCGAACCTTCCTATTACCCTCTAATAATTGTATCAGCCTAGAGTAAATCCTTTGGATTAAGGTTGACCTAATAGTCGTTTGTAAATCCTTTAACTGGGTGACATTCCAAGTGAATGGTCTAAAGTCCTCTAACAAGGCTCACTCCTAATAGGGTGATTGAAATCCTTTAATAGGGTCACATTAAATAGTGTGTTTTGTAACCTTTAATAGGGTCGACCTTTCAACATCACTTTAGAAGAGTGAAAAAGAGTAGCATGTTACTGGTGGCTTTTCCCAAATTGAGTTTCCATGTAAATCATTGTGTCAAGTGTGTTGTTGAATCTGTTATGTTTTATGTTTACATTTCTACAAATTGATTTGACAGTAACCTAAAAGTTTTAAGTGATTGCATAATCTTATGGATGCATGCATGATGATAAATGTTTTATGGACTCACTAAGATATGAAATTTTTTATTTATACATTTGGACCTTGGATAACCAATTCACTTCCCCTTTTAGCTATTCTAAAGAATTCTAACAATTGGTATCAGAACCATCTGCTTAAGAGGACTATTTTGAAGGTACTAGAAGCACAAAGATCAAGATGTCAAAAAGAGATGTAACCAAGCTTAATAGAGATAGCTTTCTTGCATAAAAAATTTTGATGAAGCTAAATCTTGGAGGACTTGGAGATCATGCACAATCTACCATTACTACTAAGTAGGTTGATCCTGTTGGAGTCCTAACTGCCAAGGATCCAAAAAAGAAGAAAGAAAACAACTAGGAAATGTTGGAGATTGCCTCTACCCTAAGTTATGCTGAATTTGATGATATCAAAAGTCTTGATAGTGTAAAGAAAATGTGGGATTCTCTAGACAACATTTAGGGAGGAGACAAGAATGTTCTAAGAGCCAAAGCTAAAAGTCTCAAAGGTAAGTTTGATGATATAAGAATGCAAGAAGGTGAAAATGTTGTTCAATATTGCTCAAGGATAAAAGATGTTGTTAATGCAATAAGAGGATCTATTGGTATAATAGATGATGATACTATACTAAGCAAAGTTTTAAGAACACTGCTACCTATATATGCTATTAGAGTTTCTGCAATACAAGAACTAAGATGTATGCCACATAAAACTCTATCCCTTGAAGGTCTAGGCTCATAGATTTTGAGCTATCTAAATTTGATAATTATAAACCTAAAAATATTGATTCTCCTTTCAAAGATAAGCTATCATTGAAGGAACTTGATGAGAAGAAGAAGAAGAAAAAGACAAAGTGTGTGTCTAGTGACAATGATATAGATGAGGAGGATGCAGATCAACTTGAAGCACTACTGACAAGGAAATTTCATGGAGGTAAAGAAAAATTTAGAAGTAAATTACCTATCATTTGTTTCAATTGCAATGAAGTTGATCATATTGATGCTAGATGTCTAGAGAAGAAGAACTACAAAGGCGGTGAAAAGTAAAAAAGTAGAAGAGATGAAGACAAAAAGGATTATAAAGACAAAGGCAAGAAATCTTGCTATGTTGCTAAAAAGGAAAAAAAAAAGATGAATTTTATGAACATGATGATGAAGTGGTGTATGTTGCAATGAAGGATGAATTTGATGAAGATGGGGCAACTACATTTGTGTCTTTTGTGAATAAGAATGATAGATGGATTATTGATAGTGGATGTTCACATCACATGACTAGAGATAAAAGTAAGTTCATTACCTTGAATTTTTATTAAGGAAATAATGTAAGATTTGGTAATGATGCACCATGCTTGATAAAAGGATAAGTTTCTATCAAACTCATAGAAAAGATTTTATGTGACAATGCTTACTATGTTGAAGGAATTAACTATAGTTTGTTGAGTGTGTCACAATTGAATAATATAGGATGTAAGTTTGAGTTTGAAAAAAATATTGCTAAGTTATATGATGCTATTGTAATACTAATTGGAAATGGTGATCAAACTAGGAGTAATATATTCTATCTTAATATAGAAGATGCTACGTGTCTAATTGTAAAATTTGATGATGTGTGGCTATGGTACAAAAGGTTATGTCATGTCAATTTTGATATCTTGGTTAGTATGAGTAACATGAGAAAAGTTAGAGGTTTGCCTAAGTTGAAGAAGCCTAATAATATAATGTGCAAACAATATTAGTTAGGAAAAATGACAATATCAAGTTTTAAGAGTAAAAATCATACCTGAAAAGGAATACTAGAGATTGTTCATACTGACTTGTGTGGACCAATTGAAATGGAAAGCTACAAAGGATATAAGTATATTATGCTGATTGTTGATGATTATTCTAGAATGATGAAAGTTATGTTTTTGAAACAAAAATTTGATGCTTTCCAAATGTTAAAGTGGTACTTAGCAAGAGTTGAGAAGGAAATAGGTAAAAGTCTAAAATATTTGAGATCTAACAGAGGAGAAGAATTTACATCAAATGAGTTTGGAATGTTTTATAATGATAGAGGTGTCAAAAGATAGACATCTACTCTTAGAACCCCTCTACAAAATGGAGTTGCTGAAAGGAGTAATAGATCTGTAATGGAATGTGCTAGAATACTCATGATGGAGAAATAATTGCTTTGAAATACTAGAGAGAAGATGTAAGTATAGCTATCTATATCTTGAACCATGTACAAGTCAAGAAAGGTACTCATTCAACACCTTTTTAACTATGGTATGGATACTCACTCAATGTAAAAATATTTTAAGAAATTTGGAAGAAAATGCTTTATCTCAAAGATTTTAGGAATGGTAAACTAGATGCAAAAAGTGAAGAAGGTATATTCCTAGGTTATTCCACAAGAAGTAAAGCCTATAAGTGTTTAGATACTAACACTAACAAATTTTTGGAAAGTGCAAATGTAAAATTTGATGAATATATAAAAGTACATGAGGCTGAACCTATGAAAGAACTAGAAGAATACAAATCATTTGTATACTTTTATGAAGGTATGTATGCTGAAGAAGATGTTGCAAATGAAGCTACAAACCAACAACAATTTTTAGTGACTGTTGAGTCACATAATATGAATGTTGAGTTGCATTTAGGAACCAAGCTATATTTAGATGTTGAGTTATAGAATGAAGTTGAGACACACTCTGATTCAAAGATTAGTGTACATGAGAGAGATATTGAACTACCTGATAGAGATGTATATAGTGACTCTAAAGTAGATAGACCAAATGAAGAAAAAAAATTTGAAACAAGATTGTCCAAATATGTCAAGAGACATCATCTTGTTGCACAAATCATTGGAGATAAAGATGATAGACCAATGACAAGAAACAAGTTGAGAAATGATACATGCTTACTGAGCATAAAAGAGCCTAAAATAGTGAAAGATGCCTTAGAATATGTGGACTGGAGTAAAGCCATGGAAGAAGAGATTGGAAAAAATTGAGAAAAACAAGACATGGACTCTAGTTCTTAGACCATAAGACAAAAATTTGATTTCCATCAAGTGGGTATACAAAAATAAACTAGATGAAAATTGTGAAGTCACAAGGAACAAGGCAAGATTAGTCTGTAAAGGATATGCACAAGAAGAAGGAATTGACTACGGAGAAACATTTTCTCCTATTGCTAGATTGGAAGGAGTAAGAACCCTACTTGCTTATTCTACATACAAAGGTTTCAAAGTTTATCAAATGGATGTTAAATTTGCATTTTTGAATGGTATATTAGAGGAATAAGTTTACATAGAACAAGTAGAAGGATTTGTTGATGTTAACAATAAGAACATGGGATATAGATTACACAAAGATTTATATGGTTTGAAGCAAGCACCAAGGGCATGGTATGAGAGACTTCATAATTATCTTGTGAAGATTGGATTTGAAAGGGTTGATGATAAAAACAATCTATACATGAAGACAGAGAAAGGAAAAGATATTTTGTTATTTAGAATTTTTGTTGATGATATCATATTTGTAGGTCATGATGCTTTATGTAAGGCTTTTGTAAATAAAATGAAGCAAGAATTTAAAATGTCTATGTTTGGAGAGATCAAGTTCTTTGTGAGTTTGCAAGTACATCAAATGAAATATGATATATACATCACTTAGTCAAAGTATGTCAAGGAGATACTATTTTTTTTTGGACTCGAGGATTCCAAACCAGGAAGTACACCTATGGCGATAAGACATAAATTGTCAAAGAATGATGATTTAGCTAAGGTGAATCAAACATTATACAGGTCTATGATTGGCAAATTACAATATGTAGTACATAGTAGACCTAATATTGCATTATCTATAGGGATAGTTGCAAGATTCTCTACTAATCTTGGGAGAATCATTTGATGGCTATAAAAAGAATAATGAGATATCTAAAGGGAATATAGGAATATGATCTATACTATAAGAAAAATGAGAAACTTGAATTAAGAGCCTATACTGATGTTGATTGGGCTAGAAACATTGATGACAAGAAAAGCACCAATGGAGGACCATTTTTCTTAGGCAAGAGGTTGGTTACATGGACTAGCTAGAAACAAAACTACACTTCACAATCTACTACTGAAGCTGAATATAGTGCTGCTACTATAAATTGTACAAACATTGTATGGATCAAACAACTACTTAAAGGTATGAAGGAAGAGATCACTAAACTGATGATACTTGATTGTGATAATACAAGTGCTATAAATATATCTAAGAACCCTGTGATGCACACAAAGAATAAGCACATTTCAATCAAGTATCATTGCTTGAGAGAATTAGTTCAAGATAAAGAGGTGAAGAAGGAATATGTTAACACAAAAGATCAAATTGTTGATATCTTCACAAAATCATAACCTAAGGATGCTCATGAGTATCTAACAGGTAAGCTAGGGGTGATACCCCTATCAAAGGCTATCTAAGTAACAAAAGGAGTGCCCTACATCAAACAAGCTAATTGCCATATGTTACAAATTGATGTACTGGATCTTACTTTAGGAGCTGCCTAAAGTAATCAAAGAGATGAAACTACAAATCAATCACAAGCAAGGTGACATAGGAGAAATTGAAGAAGTTCATATCTACATATTAAGATGACATGTCTTTGGCATTATTGTCAAATAGGGAAAAATACAAGAGTTAAATTTATCCTGAAGGGAGAAATACAAGATATTAAACAAAAAGGGAGAAATCCTAACACATAGTATGAGGGAGAATGCTAATTACTGAGACAAAGAGTCCATCTCCTAATAACATCTACATAGTAAGAGGGGGATATTGTAGAAGGGAGATATAAGAAGTAATTCAGAGGGAGTTATAAGGATGAATGGATTGTTGATTGTCTGTTGATCAAAATAGAATTTTTTTTTGTAACCTATTTTGAAGATGATTGTTGATAGAAGGAGAGATTTTAGTACAAGGAATTATTTTCTTTTTGGTATTTTGTTGGTCTTACTATTTTGACCTAGTTAGTTTGGTTGATCATTTTGGGTTTCGATTAATGCCAAAGAAGGAGATTGTTGAAAATAGGTTGATACAAGTATGATAAATGTGTTTTAATCATTGTTTTGTCATTGATGTCAAACTTTCTTTTTGCTAGTAAGATAACTACTTATATGATTCAAGTACTATTACCTATTTGACTGATGAATAGGATTTGATCAAAAGATGTAACAATGACACCTAGAGGAAAGGTTGAGTTATGATATAAAAAAGGAGTACAAGAATAAACTAAGATAGTGATATCATTATGCATTGATAATCTACTTAAGGTTGCAAAGATTGGTTACACTAAGCAAGTTAAGAAGAACAAGTTAAAAAAAGTTTGTCTACCAAGCTTGACTGAATGGATAGTAGGTGCTAAGAAAAGTTAGTGCAAGCTAATAAAAAAATCAGTCGGAGCTGAGTAAAAGTCTATTTTAGTGTATGCCAAAAAAAATAGTGGATACCGAGTAAAGCTTAGGTGATATTGAGCACCAGTAAACTTTAGTTCATACCAAGTGATTTTATAGAGGATGTCGAGCAACACAATGTGTGCCAAGCATCATAAGTAAGTTAATGTTGAGTGCCAAAATTATTAAAAGGATCGTGAATTTGATGGATCTAAGCTGACAAGTTTATTTTCTTGGATTGTGTGAACTAGATGGAAGACAATATTAATGAGCTAATGGCATAGAATTCATGGTAAACTATTTTGAGGTGAATTCAAAGAGGATTGAAGGAGAAGTTTCTAGAAGTGATATGGAATGAGGGGTGGATTCATTGAATCCTACTTAATCTATCCTAACCCTAAATTGGATGATGGAGAATGAACAACAAAAGATCTTAATTCTCTCTATATAGGGATGGCTGGTCAAATGCAAGGGTTGTAATTTGTGAGAACCTATGGAAGACAAAGAGTCAAGGGTATTGCTTCATTTAGTGACCTAATTGAGAGTTTGCATTAGCATGTTAAGCAAGAAGGATTAAAGGATATGGATGCTTGAAGGGCGAACAAGTTATAAGAGCTGAAATATGTGAAATCCAAGCATAGTGGAGGACTAAAACTAAGATCTATAATTTGCAAATGGAGTTTTAAATTGTTATCAGATCAAGCCTTCTTGTTACTCTCTTATAATTGTATTTGTCTAGGGAAAATCCTTTGGATTAAGGTTGACCTAATAGTCATTTGTAAATCTTATAACCAGGTGACATTCTAAGTGAATGGTATAAAGTCATCTAACAAGGCTCACTCCTAATAGGGTGATTGAAATCCTTTAACAGGGTTACATTTAACAGTGTGTATTGTAACCTTTAAGGCATCACTTGAAAAGAGTGAAAAAGAGTAGCATGTTACTGGTATTTTTTCCCAAATTGGGTTTCCACATAAATCATTGTGTCAAGTGTGTTTTTGAATCTGTTATGTTTCATGTTTACATTTTTGAAAATTGATTTGACAGTAACCTACAAGTTTTAAGTGATTGCATAATCTTATGGATGCATGCATGATGATAAATGTTTTATGGGTTCGCTACACTATGAAAAGTTTTATTTATACATCTGAACCTTGGATAACTGATTGCCTCCCCCCCTCCCATTTATTCTAAAAAATTTGAACAAATATAAGAGGAGTAACTAAGAGTGGAGGGGTGAATCAGTTACCACTCAAACAATTCCAAATCCCTTAGTTGTCAATACAAACTTCTTATTAACTCAAATCCTTGAACACTTCAGTTAGAGCTAGATATTCATTGTAACTTGGTTAACAAAGAAATCTTGAGATTTAATGTGTATTAACATTTAGTAACTTAGCAGTAGAAAGATAAAGTAGTAAACAAATAACATGAACACATGAGACACCAAGATTTAATGTACCAATGCAACTAGTTACAACTTTTCACTCTTTTGAAGTGAGCCCTATTAGGAGCCAACCTTGTTAAAGGTTACAAAACACATTGTTAGGTGTGACCCCGTTAAAGGATTTGAATCACCCTTTTAGGAGTGGCCTTGTTAGGGGTCTTAAGACACTTCAATCTAGAAATTCCACCTTGTTAGAAGATTTAGGAAATGACTATTAAGTCAACTCTATTAAGAGGTTTCTTCACTTCTACAGTTGTTAGAGAGTAACAATGATTGACTTGATTAATGCAACAATTAATTTACATATTTAGATCAATGTTTTGGCTTAACCTCTAGATCCTCCCTAATCATAATATTCTTTGTAGCTCTTCAGATGTTCTGCTCTTAATTAGATATCCTTCTTTATTCACATCTTATCTTCTTCCACTTCTTCATTCTTTTTGATCAACAACTTGACCTTTCATATATATGAAACCCAATGCCAAGTTTTCTTGAATACCTTTACAAATAAAAAACTAACATCCACTAAGTCATCTTACAAAAGCAAAGTAATAAACAAAATTGTTTTGCTGTAGGTTAGCTGATATTGAAATTGGGTCACTTGGTTACCACTGAGCTCCTTGAAAACTGACCTAACTCAACTTAAGTTGAACCCCTTTGGTGATTGACCTAACTTAGTTAACACTTGAATCCTTCAATGAACAACCTATCTTGGTTTTTATTTGATCACCAAACTTGGCTTCTTCTAAACTTTTGAGCTTGGCTGATACTAGAGGTGCTTGGTTTCTACTGGTAGTGCTCAGTTAGAGTGTAATATTTTTGTAATATCAATGAAAATATATAGTTGAATAATTATTTTCAACAATCTCCCTCTTTGGCATTGATGGAAACATAACATGTCATAAGAAAATGAAACTTAGAGAAATCAAAATAATTGATCAGATTTTGTAATGTCGTTAGTTTCATTTTGACTCTTCATCAATGAGAACTCCCTCTGAGATTCTCCCTTTGACATCTTAACTTTAGACTTCATATGATCAAGTTCTCCCTCAATTATTTTGATATGAACATGACATATTCAATCTCTTTCTCTTTGACATCAAATGCCAAAGGCTTCATACAATGAATTTAAAAACCTAATGTACTGAATCTAATGCAATGAGATCTGACTTCTTTGCATCAATTTGATAGATCTTCAATGCAATTTGATTGATGTATCACTAATTTATACTCTAGTGAGCATCAGATAGGGGAATGACCCCTAGTTTTCCTCTGAGATACAAAAATGCATCCTTAGGTAATGGTTTGGTAAATAAATCAGCAATCTGCTCCTTTGTGTTTACATATTCCAATCTAACCTCTTTATCTTGAACTAATTCTTTTAAAAAATGATACTTGACTACAATGTGTGTTTTCTTAGAGTGCATCAATAGATTTTTGGATATGTTGATTGCACTTGTGTTGTCATAGAAGATAACTACTGGTCCTTGATTTCTTCCTTTATTCCTGATAATAGTTTCTTGATCCAGACTATGTTGGAATAATTAACTGTTGTAGCAATAGATTCTGCCTCTACTGTAGACTAAGAGATGCAATTCTGCTTCTTATTGGTCCATGATACTAGCCTCTTTCCAAGAAAGAATGCTCCTCCATTGGTGCTTTTTATGTCAACAACACTTCCAACCCAATCTGCATAAGTAAATACTTTTAACTCAAGGTTTCCTCCTTGCTTGTACCACATACCATAGTCTTGAATACCTTTTGGATATCTCATAATTCTTTTGACTACCATCATGTGATTTTCTCTGGGATTTGAAAAAAACCTTGCAACTATACCAACTACTAATGTAATATCAGGTCTATGTGAACAACATACTAAAGTTTCCCAATCATAGATTTGTAGGTAGTTTGATTTACCTCTTTTGACTCATCATTCTTGGATAGTTTGTGTCCAATAGACATAGGTGTTCCAACTAGTTTAGAATCTTCCATTCCAAAGGTCTTCAATATCTCCTTGATATATCTTGACTAAGTAAGGTAAATACTATCCTTCATTTGATGAACTTTTAAACCAACAAATAATTTTATCTCTCCAAACATTGAAATTCAAATTCTTTCCTCATTTCTTCAAAGAATTATTTACATAAGTCATCATGACCTCTAAATAAGATATCATCCACAAATGTTTTTGCTAATAATATCTTATTTTGTGGTCATTTTTTAATATACAAAGTATTTCTATCATTGATTCTCTAAAAACCAATCTTTACCATATATCCATGTAGCCTCTCATACCATGTTCTAGGAACTTGTTTCAAACCATACAAAGCTTTGTGTAACTTACATACCATATCTCTTTTATTTGGATCAATGAAACCTTCAGGCTGATCAATTTAAACTTCTTTCAACAAAGTTGAGTTTACATCCATTTGATACACTTTGAATCCTTTGAATGTAACATATGCAAGTAGTGTTCTAACCCCTTCAAGTCTAGCAACATGAGCAAATGTTTCTCCATAGTCTATACCTTCTTCTTGAGCATATCCTTTGTATACTAGCCTTGCCTTATTCCTTGAGGTTTCACCATTTTCATTCAATTTGTTTCAAAATACCCAACTTGTACCAATTAAAAGAGTCCTTGGGTCTAAGAACACGAGTCTAGGTATTGTTCCTTTCAATTTTCTCAATCCCTTCATTCATTGCCTCTATCCAACTTTCATTATTCAATGCATCTTTAATAGTTCTAGGTTCAAATTCAGTAAGCAGACATGTAACTTTTAGTTTGTTTCTTGTCATTATGCCTTCTATCTGATCTCCAGTTATTTGTTCAAGTGCATGATGCATTTTGACATATCTAGCAAGTACAGGTTCCTTTCTTCTAGATTTTGGACATATTTACTTGGTTCACCATGATCAAAGGTTCTATGAAACTTGAAACTCTATTCTATTTCACCTATTTGAGACTTAGTTCCCACAGTCTATGACTCAAGTTTCTCTTTCTGAGACTCAGTTCAAACTACCTATAACTCAAGTTGCTCTAGCTACAACTTGGGTTGCATTGGCTACAATTCAGATTGATCTTGTTGCAACTCAAGTTAAACTACACACTTACGTGACTTGGGTGGTGTTGACTACTAGAGTGATGCTATTTTTTGTTTTCCAATCACATTTCTTGTACCTTAGTAAATTATCATGTTCAAAGTAAACACAATTTAAGTAGTCTTCAGGTTCCTTGCACAATTCATGATGGATCTATTCCTTCTTTTTTCTATGCCATTTTGCTAAGGTGTACTAGGTGCATATACCTATCTTTTGATTCCTCTTTCATTGTAGAACTTATTGAAATCATTAGAGATGAGTTCTTCTCCTTTATTTGACCTTTAGACATTTTAAATTCTTTCCTATTTCTTTTTCAACTCTAGCTAGATCCCACTTGAACCTTTGAAAAGCTTTAGATTTATCCTTCAAGTACATTACTATCATCATCCTAGAATAATCTTCAACAAATAAAATGAAATATTTATCTCCATGATTGCTGTCTATGCCTATTGGTCCACATAGATCTGTATGAACTAGTTCCAAGACTTCTTCAGTATTGTAATTCTTACTTTTGAAGCTAGTTTTACCTACCTTTCCAATCTGACATTATTTACATATGGCCATTTTAGGTTTCTCCGGATTTGGAATACCTCTTACTCATCTACTTTTACTTATAGTAACTAGATTTCAAGTTTACATGACACATTCTTTTATGCCATAGCCAACTTTCCTGTACTTGTGCCAAAAAAATGAACTTCCAGTGAGATCTAGATAGAAATTTCAGCCCAGTAAGCAATGTCACATTTGAGTTCATCAATCAATGCAATGTATCCTTTTCCCTTCACATAATATGGTTCATTGTTTCCATACTTAACACTTCCACCATCATATTGCTGCAAGCGTTCAAACTTAGTTTTATCACCATTCATGTGATGAGAATAACTACTATCTATTATCCATGTGTCATTCTTGCTAACATGAGTATTTTTATTATTCTCACCATTTGACTCATCTTTAATAGCAATATATACCATTTAATCTTCATCATCACTATCAAAATATTTAGCAATATAACAAGATTTATTACCTTTGTATTTGTAGTCTTTGTAGCTTTTGAAATCTTTCTTTCCTTTGAACTTTTTGAATTTCTCATCATCTTTTCTTTCCTTACTTGGACACCTTGCAAAAATGTGACCAACTTCTTCACAAGAGAAAAAAATCAATGAAATCTTACATTTATATTTACCTTTGTCTTTTGGTAACCTTCTTGCAAGAAATACTTCAATAGCTTCAAGATCATCATTTGATTCTTCTTCTTCTTCATTTTCAAACTATTTTCCTTTTGAGTTTCCTCACTTTCTACCAAGAATTAGTTTGGATTTGAATATTGATTCTATGTATTGAGATCTAGGAAGATTGTTATCAAAGTTATCCAAATCAAAAGCTATTAACCTTCCCACTAGTGCATCCAAAGTTATATCATTTTTGGGATCTCATCTCATCTCATCTCTTGAATAACTAAAACTCTAATTGCATAAATAGGAAGAAGAGTTCTTAATACCTTGTTGACTACTATCACATCATTGATTGTTCCTCCCACACCTCTGAATCCACTCACACTTGATTTTATTCTTTCACTATATTTAGTAATATTTTCTTCTTCTCTCATTCTCATGTGATCAAATTGGAATCTTAGACATTCTTCTTTGGCTCTCCTCCATAGATCTTTTCCAACTTGTTCCTTATTTCATGAGCAACAGGAAAATCTTTAACTTCATCAAATTCAAAATAATTGAGAGCAGAAGCAATTTTAATCATCATTGTGTTGTGATTCTTTTTATCTACCATCTAATCCATAATCAAAAGATCACGAGGTGTCACATACTGGTTCTCCAAGAAGCTTATGCCTGTATCTCCAAAGGTTCCCAAATGCAGCTTCATGAGTTCCTACCATGCTTTGAGGTTGTCTATTTTCAATTTAGGAATCTCTCTTTTGTAAGACATCTTGATTTTTAGCTTAGGTCCTTGAAACCTTTTTTGTAAGCACCAAAAACTCTAATACCAATTGTTGGAAACATAAGAGGAGTAATTGAGAGGGGAGGGGTGAATCAGTTACCACTAGAACAATTCCAAATCCCTTAGATGTCAATGCAAACTTCTTATTAACTCAAATCCTTGCACAACTCTGTTAGAACTAGATATTCACTGTAACTCGGTTAACAAATAAATCTTGAGATTTAATGTGTATTGACCTTTAGTAACTTAGTTGTAGAAAGATAAAGTAGTAAGAAAATAATGAGAACATATGAGACACCAAGATTTAACGTGGAATCCCAATTTGGGAAAACCACCAATGCAACTAATCACAACTTTTCACTAATATAAAGCAAGCCATGTTAGGAGCCAACCTTGTTAGAGGTTACAAAACAAACTATTAGCTTAGATGGCTGGCTTTTCTACAAAGATGACTCTAAAGTGAAGCTTATCCAAGAAGATGTGGAGAAACAAGGGTGTCTAATCATAGAAATCATGCCTAGTTGGTAAGGCATAAGCAGGATTAACTCCTGGATGTTGGCTAAATTTGATGGTGCGCTCTAACCAGGCCTCTTGAAGTGCTTCGTCGGTAGCTTTGTCCTCTGCTTTGTGGAGTTTGGAAATTCGTGGGCTTGGTGTTATTGCTTTTCTCTTGGCTGAAAGTTCTTGGTATGCTAGAGATGGCTTGAGTTTGACCTTGTGAAACTTCTGTTTGGGTTTGGGTTTGGGTTGTTCCGACATAAATTCCTGAATCTGCTTGGCTTTGGAAAAAATCTCAGTTGTTTTGCTTCAACTTGTTCAACTTCCAAAATAGGCAGTGACTATGCTAAGTGTGCCCTAAGCTAGGATTGACCAAGTTTGGCAGACATTCATTCAACAAGTAAAATAAAAACAAGCAATAGATAGGAACACCCAGATAGAAGTTTGTGGTTCTTAGAATGTGGTACTTGTGCCAAGGAGCGTGTATGTTCTACAAATGTTTCGATCAGTCACTCCAAACACATTAACATCCTAGATGGTTTTCTGCAAGGCAGACAATTGGTTTAGCTAGGGAGTCCTCGATATACGCAAGGTACGTGAGGCCCAAATCCGTAGATGAGACCAAAAGGATGTCACACAGCCGAGAGGAGCGGTAACCCACTTCTCCTCTTTCACTTCTCAAGGGTATAAAGTTCCTTGAGGCTTAGCCCGAATGACAAAATCTTGATCCCAAGAGAGGTGTCTTTCGATTCACCTCCCGATTCTTATACTCTGCCGGAACGCTGGAGTTGAGGTCGTCCAAGGGGTGATGAAATCCCCAAGCAGGCCTCCTAAAAAAGAAACAAGGTTTTAGATCCTAATCTTATGCACCCAAGATGGCCTCGAAAGACGACAAGGGGAGAGAAGACTCGGATGACCTTGGGCTAAAAAACACGCTTGTTCTTTTACCAACTGACTCTTATGTGTGCTAATCTAGACTTTGCAAGCACTCATGTTTAAGAGACAATGTTCAATTTCAACTTGAAGCGCCAACAAAAGTAAATCGATCGAAGAATGCACACAATAAGAAGAGTTAGGGTCAACAAAAGCAAACTCGCGCGCCCGGAGGCCCTCCACGTCAAGTATCGATTAATTTCCTTTAAGGCATTCAAGATTGAGTGTGAGTTTGTTTTAAGCCCAAAACAAAAGTGTGTGAGATTCAATTTCAAGCGCGCGCCCGGAGGCTCTCCACGTCAGTTGTTGTTCAATTTTAGTGCCCAAACTTGAAGTGTGATCGATTTAATCTAGAGTTTTGACCATTTAAGAATTTTGATAAAGTTAAAGCAAACGTTCAAAGACCAAGTGAGTGAGTTAGATTGTGGAACATTTAACACCTTTTTCAAGTAGACCCATCCCCATAAATGGCGCTGAGATTGCAACCAATGGTTAATATTTGATGGGTGATTAGAAAAGAGGTGAGTCCAAGGAACTACTCAAATTGATTTTTGTAAATTTGTATTTTAACTTAACAAAGTTTCTTAAATGTCCAAAAATCCAACTTTACCTAGATTGCATGTGAAAAAGAGATTTGTAATGGTTAATTGATCCTTGGCATTCAAGATTGGATTTTTTTTGTTTTAAGCATGCATTCCAAAGAAAGTTGATTTTAACCCATGACATTCAAGAGTGTGTTTTTGAGCAACATTCATTCAATGAAAAATGTGTTTAACCATTCAAGTTCATTTTTTTTTTAGCAACATGCATTCAAAGACAAATGGTTAAACATTCAAGTTCATTTTTTAGCAACATGAAAACCTGCAAGAAACATGGTTAGTGGTTCCATATGTGCTCCAACCTGCAATGAGACAAAAAAAAAGCAATTTAGTTAGTTAGCCAAAATCTTCAAAAATGAGAGCTTAACTATGGAAAAAATTTTTTAAACTTTTTTTGTTGTTTTTTCTACGTGTAAAAATGCTTAAAATGGTCTAAATCCTACGGAACCACTAAAAGTCAAATTTTGATTTATACTCTTTTTTTTTTTTTTTTTTTAGTTACAAAGTGCAGAAATAATAAAGCAGAAATGGAACATAGGCAAGCAGAGAAGACAGTCTGTCAAAATATGAAGACGCTTAAATACAGGGATGCCAAAGTAGGAAAAGGACAAAATAGATTTGCAGCGCAGAACACAGGTGAGACGCCGATTTGCGCAGATGCGAATTTTCGCAGACGCGGATTTTTGCAAATGTCAATTTTTGCAGATGTCGATTTTCGCAGACGTCGATTTTTGCAGACGCGGATTTTCGCAGATGTCGATTTGCGCAGACGTGGATTTTCGCAGATGTCGATTTTCGCAGACGTCGATTTTCGCAGACGCGGATTTTCGCAGATGTCGATTTGCGCAGACGTGGATTTTCGCAGATGTCGATTTTCGCAGACTAAACAGGTTGCAGATGCCAAAAACTGCGCCAAAAAAGCTGAAAAATGCGATTTTTTTTTTTTTAGATGGTATTTCTTCTTCCTAAGTGCATTCTTTAACCTGCAAAAATAAGCAAAAAAAAACCCTCACAAAACACTCAAACAACAGCAAACATTAGATGGTTAGAAAAATGACATATAGATGAAAATAGATGATTAAATGACCCATAGTGGGGTCCCACCGGGCGTGCCAAAATGTAGAACCAGAATCAGTATGCAAAGAACATTAACAAATGAAGTAAACATTCACAAACCAAAAACTAAATTCACATATATGCTTAGACTAAGAAAGAAAATAAGAAGTGCAAACCTCACAAGAGAAAACACTCCATGCTTTCTTGATTCTGTAGATGTGTCCTTTTGCTGTGGATGTATGCTCAAGATGCTCAAAAGCTGCTTCAATGGAGATGGGTAATGGCAAATTGGTAGCTTTGTGAGCTCTCAATTTGGCATTATAAGGGTATGGTTGATGGCTTTGGTTCTCAAAATAGCATGGTAACTTTAGCTCAAAGATTGTTGATGAAATGGCTTGGGATGGGATTCAATTTATAGGCTAAGGGGTAGAGGGATGGAGGGCGTAGATGCAAGGATGGATGAAGGCTTAAGGAGGGCTAAGATGCACTCAAAGGGGAGCACATGGATTGTGCTTGTTTAGCACCAATGGGAAGGTGACACTTGTCACAAGGAGGATGAGTGTGAGAGGGTAGGGTTAAGGGTTGGTTAAAGTCATGATGAGTGGGGTTGAGTATGTAAGAGGGATGTAAGAGGAATGAGTGTGAAAGAGGGAAGAGTGTGGAAGATGGGTGTAAGAGTCATGAGTGGGTTTGTAAGAGTCTTTTATGTTTTGTAAGAGCACTCATGACTTAGTGGTTGGGTTTTTTGAGGGGAGACTTTGTTTTGGATTAGGAAAGTCTTAAACTTGTTTAAGGAATGTGACAACAATAGGGGGTGGATTAGGTTTGGGTTTAGGATTAGATTAGGGATGTTAGAGATGTGCAAGTGGATGGCATTAATGAGGGTGGGTGAGTTAGTGGCTAAGCTTGGTTAGTATGGGTGGATGGGGTGGATTAGGCTAAATGGAGGATTAGAGATAGGTTAGGGGTTTTTGAATTTGAGGATTTCATTTATCAAATAGATTTATTTAATAAATGGGGATTTTTGGAATTAGACAGAAGAATAAGATTTAATTGATAAATAATAGGTTATTTGATTTATCAATTAGGACTATAGATGATTAATTAAATTAATCAGCTAGGGGATGGCAAAGGATTAATTAAATAGGAATTTAATTAATGATGCCTTTAGAGATAACTAAATAGGATTACTAAAATAGTGTAATCAAATTTAGGTGTCTACAGATACTAGTAGTGCTAAGTTAGAGTGTAACATTTGTTTAACATCAATGACAATATGCAATTGAATAATTATTTTCATCATTAGGATTTATAAAACTTTTATCTTTCAAAACGCCTTTATTGTTTTCACCATATTGATCTTCTCATATCTAGTTTATGCATAACATAACTTGTAAAATCAAATGTTGTAAAAAGTAAATCTATCTATCAATCACATCCATAAAATTTAAATACATAACACAAAAGATTTGGTTACCACAAAAATCTCCAAGGTGAACATAAAACTAGGTTGGGGATGACACCCACAAATATTCACTATTGCAATAACAAAAGTTTACCTGGTAGGGTTACAATTTTGATCACTTTTGATGATCTCCTATGTGAGGGGTCTATTGAAGGAATTTAAGACTATAGATCTTTGTTAGGATTAAGCACATACATAAATAAAAATTACATGCAAATATAACCAATATTAGAAAATAATAAATCACATAAAAGAGAACACAAGACACCAAGATTTAACATGATTCACCCAATCCTTGGGCTACGTCCACCAAACAAAAAGTCCAATACTATAATGATCTAGTGATTACAACCTGATTACAATCCATAATCCATTACAACTCAATAATGCAATAATGAGCAATTATTGTATTATACCTCATTAAATCCCTAACCCTAAGCTATTTTGTACAATTATTTTTTCTGCTTTAGGTTTAAAATTAGTTACAACATGTCAACCCAAAATATCGATAAAATAGATAGTACTTCCCTAATCAGCTACCATAAACAAACAATTTCCCATTTGGGGACTGATCAAGCTCCACACTAGACAACAATCTCCCACTTGGAGACTAATCCTATAAAAATGCTTTCTACTCCATGAGGCTCTCAATGGAACATCAAACCACCCTAGACTTTGTTGTTCTTTTATTCAGTTCAATCAAGAAGACAAAGTTGAAGAGGAGTTCAAATTCTCCCTTGTCACTACCATTGTAAACATATCTATTGGATTGTCATCTATATGTATCTTGTCCAGCTTTAATTGTCCATCATCCAAAACTAACTGAATGAAATGGTACTAGAACTGTATGCTTTTTGTATTTGAATGTAGAGCTTAATCCTTTGCAAGATGATTGGAACTTTGGCTATTTGTAAACAAACACATATCCCTCTACGGGTGTTTTGATTCTTCCAAGAAGAATTGAAGCCACATAATCTCCTTAGCTACCTCTATAGCAGCAACATACTCTACCTCTATAGTGGATAAAGCATTCACCTTCTATAACTGATAAACCTAGGTTACTACTACCCTACCAATAGTAAATACATAACCTATAGTACTCCACTTGGTATCAATATCCCTTACCAAATTTGAGTCAATGTAGCCTTGTAAATTAGTAGTAGAGCCCCAAAATGTAAACACTTAATGGATATTCCTCTCAAATATTTGAGAATCCATTTAACTACATTCTAATACTCAAGCCCTGGATGACTCGTATACCTATGTTAGTGAACAAATTTTCATTTCAGAATAATCAACATGAAATAACTCCTGATGACCAGATGAAAGTGTAATCCTAGCTAATAGTTGGGTAGGTTATTATTGGGTTGATAACCTGCCTTTGAATATTATCAGGTGCAACTTCCTGTGCAAGGTTTGCAATGAATCAGCTACACTACAAACATATGTAATTTTAAGTTGAAAGCAAGAAAGGCACACAAGTATCTACCCATAAACATGGAATAGACATGAAGAAATAAATAAGTAAGAACATTAGATAAATGGCACAAAGTCCATTTATTCAAACCTTTAAATTAAAAAGAAATTAAAAGAGGGGAGAGGGATATCTATACTTTTTGAGAACATGGATGATAAAGGCTTCAAATTCCAAGAAATAAATATATTCACAAATGAGACAGAGTGGTATTTAAAGAAAATTGAATATAATTCAAAGACTAATATTAGTCAGAAGATATGTATAGAAACTTAAAGTTTCGATATACTAATAGCCCCCTTTTCTAAACAA